>OX578134.1:62048594-62083594 GCA_951213105.1 Amaurobius ferox
TACCCCACTAGTTTCCGACCAGTTACTGTCGGTTGTAATACTTATCTTACAAAAGCTAATTCTATTTTACTTAAACTTTTAAAACCTCTGTTGCAACAAATTAATAATAAAGACAGTTACATCATCAAGAACAGTCAAGAAGTTATAAAGTCTTTAAAATATCACAAAAATCCATTATACTTGAAAACCTATGACTTTCAAGAACTCTTCAACACTATTGATCTTGAAGACTTATCTAATATCCTTAACCTTTTATATGAAGAATACGATTTGAAGAAAACTATAGAATTCAATAAATTTAAGACTATAATTAAAATTGTCATTAAGGAAAACTATCTTTTCAATGGAATCTTTATATATCAGCAAATTAAAGGCATCCCCATTCGGGGGGGGGGGGTGTTCTTCTATACTTGCTGATCTCTACCTCAATTTTTATGAAAGCCAGTCACATATTAACAACGAAATTGTATACCTACGTTACGTAGATGATGTGATTGTTGGATATGAAAATGAAAACTTTTGTATGAACTTTGATTTCTACCCACCCAACCTTGTTTTGAAAGAAAATTCGGCTACAATTAAAAAGGTAGTAGAATTTTTGGATTTGAGTATCAACTTTGGACAAATCCCAATAAGTTTTACCATCTATGACAAAAGAAACAGTTTTAAAATACTTATAAATGGTATAGTACATTGGAACTCCAACCTTCACTTGAATATATATAGGAATGTATTCTTGGGGGGGTTGGTCAGAATTCAAAGAATTATTAAAGATGAAGATTTACGTATTGATTTTGATCGAATATTTCTACAGCAAGCATATCTACAAAATTACCCTATTCCATTTATGCTAAAATATATTGATTATTTATACCGTAGCAATCAATATTGTGTATTGTATAAAGTTAAAATCTTTTTTATATACATTTAGCAGATGAAGGTTCGCATACTGCAAATGACAGGACCGCAGAACGATCAAACGAGGCAATATAAAGGTCATCGTAGTCAGCGAAACTGGTTGCTAATACAGTAATGGTCATCCTCTCGTCCTTGATTCTTTTTTTTTTGGAGGTCTTGTGATAATTCTTACTGTCACTCCGGAGGTGGGCTTCCGCCAAAGCTGGCGTCCAGTAGTGCAATGCCGCGGCATTTATGACAAGCTCGTTGACAACTGGGGTGTAAGGTCACAACCCATTACCGCCATTGTGTAAGCTTTTTGCTAAGCCTTCCTTCCTTTTTTCACTTTTTATAAATTCTCTTTATACATTTTATATTGTGTATAGTACATCTTGCTGCTTTGCGCATATATACTATAACACTTCACATTTCTATAATTACTTCCATTTTTCTTCTATTATTTTGTATATATAATATATATATATATATATATATATAATATATATATATATATATATATATAATATAATATGTATATATATAATATATATATATATATATATATATATATATAATATAATATATATATATATATATATAATATAATATGTATATATATAATATATATATATATATATATATATATATATATATATATATATATATATATATATATATATATATATATATATATATATATATATATATATATATATTATATGCCGTTCATATCATAAATATGTGTTTGATCAAAACAAGGCAAGATTTTTCCAAATATTCAAGTTTATTTTGCATAAAAACAACAATAAGCACCTAGATCACAATGTACAAATAAAATGTATTAAGCAGATGCATGTTTTAGAAATGATTGAATTTCCTTTTTCAGTACGTACATAGAGGTGTGTTAGGATAGATCTATCAGAGTTACACATATCATTTGGGTGCAATAAGATGCGTTGTGTTTTAAAAGTTTTATTGTTAAGCAACGCTCATAAAACGAATGTATCACAATGAGGCGAGTCTGGTATTTTTCTGGACAGCTATGCATCGAAATTTTTCTGATGAGACATATCTTACGAAAGTAATCAATAGGTTGTGAATTTTCTTTCCCAAACAGTTGACAAGTTTTGATTTATTTTTTCTAAAACACGAATCTTTATGTTCTGTGTGTATCATGATGTTTAAACTGGATTGAAGTAGTTTTTATTTAATTGTTTACATTTATGTTTGCAATTTTCGAGTTGAGTTTTAATTTGTTCCGGCGGAGTTGGGCGTCCTTTTGCCTTCTTTGTGATGGGAAGCCCTTTTCTCGGCCTTCCACTGGGTTGCTCTAAACCTTCGTGTGAGCCGGACAGCCTGGACAGTAGAAGAAAGTTGAGGCAATTGTGGTGAGGCATGTGCAACCTAGATGGACGTGCCCAACCACATGGATACTTTTCTTTTCACCTTTCTTGAGAAAATAGAGGTCCTTATCAAATAAAGGTTTGAAAGTTAGTTGATCTCTACCTTCTGAAAATATATGTAGTTATTTAGAAATTATATATGAAAAATAGAATTTTAAGATATTAAAAGATACAAAGAAAAAAAACAATAAAAGTACAAAAAATTACAAAATAAGCTTCTACCTTAAACATTAATTTCCTTTTAAATAAACATCGATTTTAAACATTAACATACATTTGCTGTGATGATGAGTAGATTTAAAATTTATGTAGAACAAATATTATAATATTACATAATAAATCTACAAAAAATATTTGGCCAGAAGGCTTCAATTAGTGTTAGGATCATAACTGGGAAAATATAATTCGTTTTCTTGAAAAGAGATCATAAGATAGTTTATTTAGTTTTGTAAAAATTTGTTATTTTATGATTTATTTATCCAATGTTGAAAGTTCGTCATAAATGTTTTTTTAAGTGGTGATTATTTGTTAGTGGACAATCAGAAAGAAAGTCTATAGAATTGTCTTTACATTGTAAAGAGCCTTGCTGCCCCAACCTGTAATCGAACCCTGGATCTCCGAATTGTTCAGTCACTGGTTTTATACTTTACAATGTCATGTTATTTTGTGTACATTTTGAAGTATTTTATATTATATACTTGTTATTGTCTTTTACTCTTAAATTAATTGCTTGTTTTTAGCATGTGTTTGGCGCAGCAAATCCTTTTTGGATTTTGTGCCACAAAACCCAACCAACCAACCAACTGAATTATCCAGCTGACGCTGCAAGCTCTTATCATCGAAGTGGATTCTGCAGTATTCAACCAAAAAGATGCATCACTCGGATAGCAGCGATATAGAAAATGCAAAGAAATTCATGAAAAGAACCGCTTTCCCAAAGTTGGCGAGATTGGCATGGGCACCATTCTAATGATGCCCAACCCTGATTGCAAAATTTCGACTACACTCTCTGACCATAAGTTTTTGAATGATAAGATTGCTAAGTAAATCGACATTCGTCGAAATGGTGACCAACACCAAAGAACAGTGTAACGGGTATAACAGATCAGTTACGTTACGGGGTTAATTATTTAAATTTATGAAATTCATTTTATCAGGTTTCGATTTGGCGGTCACATTAGTAGTGTGGACATTTTGAGAATTAATATCTCCCCTTATTCTACTGCTGTTACGCTGTGAATATTTAGTAATGTAGTGTTAATATTAAATAATTTGAATTATTCTTGACAATTTATTGAACTTCTCTCTGTTATTACAAATATACCTTTCAGCATGGTAAGTAAAAGCAGTCAAAATTGGAGGGGCATTAGACAATGCCTTATGCGTAACTGATAACGATAAATTCAGAGAGTTTAAATTTATTAATGTTTCTGCTCTATTTAAACGCTAATTCTGCTCTAATAAAGTTAAATATTTTAGTATTACACCATAAGTCGTTATATGCTTGTATCATAAATTGAACTCAAGAAAACGGTGTTTATCCATTCACCTCTAGGCTCCTTCGCACTGAAAATAAAATCTAAGCATTTTTGAAACGCACATCTGCTTTTTACGGTTCATTTGTGCAGCATTTTACGGTGTGAATGAGTTATTTTACATTTATCCTATTTTATTATGATATTCTTGTCTTTGCTTCTCAAATAGTAAATTCTTCTTCCTTTTTGACATAATAAAATAAAGATAATATTGAAGAGCCAAGGTGACAAAGGGGCGTTCCACAACAGACGACACATCCTAGCTAAGCATTATCGGAAAGGAAGTGACTCGAAGTTACCTAAACAAAGCAGATTAGTGGAATAATGCGATGTGAAAGGCACCTCATTCTTCTATCTACATCTTGTTTTTTTTCCCTATGTCTTTTCCTAGCGACCGAGATTTTTTATGTTACATGGGGCATGGGAATTTAATAATTAAACCACATGTCCTAGAAAGCAATACTTCTTGTATGCAATAGTATGAGATAGTAAAAATAAATTTAACTTTGTACATTATATGTGCTGCTTGAAAAAACTAATTAATAGCAGTATTAAAATACATTTTTACAGTTCAGAGACTATACATAATTGTTACGTATTCAAAAGTTATTAAAATTATATTTGCAGTTTGGATACGGTTTGATTTTATCTCTTTTTAAGATAATATTTTATTTTAAGGTAGCTAGTTTACCGGAGCTCCGTAATCGATATGTAAGCAGAAAAATTGCAAAAGTTATATATATATATAATAATAGCTTGAAAGTTCAATGAAAGAAAAGTGAAAAGCTGTAACTCGAAAAACTGAAAAACTTAACTTTCGAACAAGCTTACAAAATAAAAGTATATATCTGTAAACCTACAATTAAATGGAATATATATATATATATATAAAGACAAAAATGGAGATATAAAAGAAGAAGGAAGGTAACGTAAAGTGCTTACACAAAGGCGGTAAGCGGTAGTGACCTTACTCCCCAGTTATCAACATGCATGTCTTTAATGCCGCGGCATGCACTCCTGGACGCCAGCACTGACATTAGCCAACCTCCGGAGTGACAATCAAAATTATCACAAGACCCTTGAAAAAGGAAGGTGATATGAAAAAGTATGGTCCAAGTCATAGAGACAGCCAAGTGCCTGCACATGCCACCTATTTATAACATCAAAACATTCAAATCAGCAGATTAGATGCCTGTGATGTCATAACTTACAAAGATGTACGATCAAAATTCATAATGACCTCAAATATTTACGCAAGCTCAATCCATATATTTCATTTTTTCCGTAGTAATTTTTTGATGTAATGTATCATAAACTGCTTTGGATATTTTTGCATGAATGCCTGTAGTAAGAATTTTTTGTCACTTTCCAGTCTGGTGACGTTACTGCTTACAATTCTTTTTGTTCTCGCTAGACCCCCAATAAATACATTTCTAAATATATTCAAGTGTAAATTAGAGGTCCAATGTATGATTCCTGCTGTAGTAATATTATAAGTTATTATTTTATCATACATATAGAATGAAAGTATATTATGGCTGAAATCAATACTGAGATCTAGAAAATTTACTACATTATTCTGGGTTGGTGGATTTTCTTCCAATATTAAATTTGAGTGATAAAATTCAAAATTCATTTGAAAATTTTCATTTTCATAAGCTATTAACAAATCATCAACGTAACGTATGTAAATTATTTCATTGTTAATATGGGACATTTTTTCAAAATGATCAAGATAGATAGATGTCTGCTAAAATTGATGAGCATCCCCCGCCCATGGGGATGCCTTTGATTTGCTTATAGAAATTCAGTCCGTTATATAGGTAGTTTTCCTCTATAACAATCTTTATCAGAGATCTGTACCTTTCGATTTCTATATATTTTTGCATTTCAAATTCCCCGTACAACGAGTTCAGTATTCGGTATAATACCTTGAGTTGAATATTGTTAAATAGTTCCTTAAAATCATAGGTTCTGAAAAATAATTTTGTTTGATGAGGTCTTAAGATCTCTAATACCTCGTAGCTTTTTCCGACAATATAAGATCCCCGATCTTTAATTTTCCTTAATATAGGTTTCAATATTGCGAGAAGCAATTTGTTAGTTTTAGTAAGGTAAGTTTTGTATCCAACTATTACTGGTCTGAAACTTTTTGGAGTTTTATGAAGCTTATGTATATTTATTAAATATGGATATTTTATTCTTTCTGTATACTTAATACCTGCCTTAAGATATAAGGCTTTGATTCTGTTATTAATCACTCGGTTTGTCATAGTTATCCTGCTGTATAATGCTTGATTTTCATAATTTGCCATAGGGGTTTTTATGTAAAGGTATTTGCAAGTAAATGCACAATTATCAGGTACTTTATCGGTGTACGTTATTATATATTGTTCTTGCAATAACTTAAGATTCTTTATATCCAGTTTATATCCCTTTTGACGAGTATAATACATTTTGTAATAATACTCGAAATCATTCAAAACACTGGATCTCCATTTGTTGAATGTAAAATCCGGGATGCTGAATTTTATAGACATCTTATAAATAAATGCTTCTAAATTCTTTGTAAATGTATCAAGTGGATTTCCTTGGTGTGGATTACGGTATTTGGTGCCTAATTTGAAAGCTCTTATTAAGGCATTATTATTGATTACTTCAAGATTACTTGTAACTATATGACCTATAACAGGATCTTTATAAGGATTGGTGTTACAATTACATATTACATTATTTCCAATCAAAAGATTTTTACTTAATAAGTTATAATTGTAAATTTTTCTTCCTAAAGGAATTTCGTAACTGTAAGTCGTTCTAATATTTATCTCTGTTATAGGAAGATGGTTTTGATGTGTTTTCAATATCTTGCCAAAAGGGATAGAATTGAAAGTTTTATTTTGAAATAAGATCGATAGATATACCACATCGCATTTTTCTTCGATCTAATAGGTGGCATGTGCAGGAAATTGGCTGTCTCTATGACTTGGACCATACTTTTTCATATCACCTTCCTTTATCAAGGGTCTTGTGAGAATTTTGATTGTCACTCCAGAGGTTGGCTAATGTGAGTGCTGGCGTCCAGGAGTGCATGCCGCGGCATTGAAGACATGCATCTTGATAACTGGGGAGTAAGGTCACTACCCCTTACCGCCTTTGTGTAAGCACTTTACGTTACCTTCCTTCTTCTTTTATATCTCCATTTATGTCTTTATATTTTTAGTGTTTTATGCTGCTGTGCGCAAGTACACTAAAATTTATTTCAATAATTTTCTTTAGAAATATTTCTATTTATATATATATATATATATATATATATATATTTGAAATGTAATAATAAGAATTATGTAAAAATAAAAAAATATATAAAAATAATAAAAATACAATTCAAGTAATATTAACATCACCATAGAAGCAAATTCACGGCCATAATGCCGATAAGAGAAAAGAACAGAACCTTCCCAAATTCGATGATTAATCAGAATAAAATTCATCTTCAGGTCTGAGTATTTAATTCTAATTAACCCAAACAAATGCCTGTTTCAGATTAAGCAATAGTACATTACTATAAATGCTTAAACTCAGACTACAGGCATCAAAAAATGAAAAAATGAAAAAAGGATACATTAAGGAAATTGTATTACCATGCGGCATGAACCCTTCTTCTTCTACCACGTGTATACACGATCAACCTCAACAGCTTAATCTAGAAGCACCGGAATGAACAAGTCGAAATTCTACCAGGGAGGCAGTACGAACGTTCACGGAAATACTCCCAAACCCGTCCAGTGAGTCTAAGCTGGAGACTGGACAAGCAATTCAGAATACAACTTCCCAAACATGCAGAACTGAATATGAATATGAATCAAAGATGAAAATTCCTACTAAACAAGTAATTCATAGGAAAACTGGATAATCGAGAATGCCAGTATACACCATTATAAGGGCGCTCAAAACGTAGTTTCAATACTGACAAAAGTTACATTTTTTTGCGAAAATATAATTCAAAACATTAATGTTAATGCATCTTATTTTCCGATTTTTTGATTTTTCTAATGTTTTTGACTTAGTTTATTATTTTTTATTTTTATTTATTTATATAATTAATAAATAATTATATATAATATACACATATACATACATATATATATATACATATATATATATATATAGATATATATACACACACACACACATATATATATATATATATATATATATATTTTTTTTTCCTCTCTCTCCTGCATGTTAGTCATTATAATTGGGAATGTTTTCTAGGATGTTATCGAGTGAAATTTGATACACTGAGTTCATAATTTTAACAACAAAATTGGGGGGATATGCATTATTAGTCGCTGTACTCAATAATTCCATATATATATATATATATATATATATGTATAAAAGTATGAAAGGTAAAAAATTCCTGAAATCACACGAATAAGGCGCTATGCTGTACTACAATGTGGATTTTAATATCATACCAGAAAAGTATAAAAATGAAAGAAAGCAATATATCAAAGAATGGATGGGGAGGGGTTGTGACCACCACTCCCCGGTTAAGCCAGCTTTGCGTCTAGACAACACTCCCGGAAGCCGATATATTGCACAAATATGAATACCGAAGTATCAAAAATTTTTTAAAAAGGATTTTAAAAAGAAGGTTACAAAACATGAAAGTGTGGAGTACCCAGAAGACTCGTATTTTAAAACTGTACTATTAGTTTAACTCTCACAAAAATAAAGGCAATAAGAAACAAACATATAGATTTTTATTACCAAAGTAGATACTGTACCATAACCCAGATGTACTATTCACCATGACGAATCCAGCATCAATCCATCTGCGTGTTATTATCTATTGTATATAAGAGTGTACTCATTCATAACCTGTGTAAAGATGGCTCAAACTCCCTAACGTAATCAACACACGGGAGGTTCGGCATCCAAATATATGTGATAGCTATCAGTTACGGTTATACCATAAAATTTTCATATAATGTTACACAGGAAACGCTTCGGAAAACCCTGTGCAATAGCACCATGGAGGAATATATATATATATATATATATATATATATATATATTCAAAACGAAAACTCAAATCATGTATACAAAATTATGTATACAAAAATTTACCAGGATACCACTCAGGATAAGGCGCATTGCAGCTCTATAATCCGAAGCAGGAAATAACTAAGAAAAAGTAAAAATGTAAAGATATGTAAAGGGCGATACCAGATAAATTGCATATAAATGGCTGAGAGGGATAGCGACCTCTCATTCCCGTTTAAAGTACTTTTATGTCTAGACAACGCCCACGGAAACCAATGCAATATAATGACAGGTCCCCGATATGTGCAAAATCGAAGGCACTAGAACGGAGACAGAAATGGAATAACGAGAGGTAGAATTTTACAATTCGGAATGCACAAAACACATCCTTAAGTAAACATTCTAACGCATGCGTACATCGTTATACACTGTTATGATGTCAAATTACCTATGTCTTGTCTAAAAGAGTATTCTTCTTTAAAGAAGGAATTATAATGATGTTTAAGAAAATTAATCGGATAATATTTTTCATATGCTTCTTGCATGATTATTCTGTTACATATGATACAATCATCTTTGAAAGTATTATTGTGGAGATTTCTTCTGAGGTGTCCTGTAATGATATTACGGAAAATATTCCTAGTCAAATTTGAATTCCATTCTATGATTTGGTTGATCTTCATATCAAAATTTTCTCGTTTATTGTATAACACAGTATGAATTCCTTTTATATTGTTGTATCTTATGGTGATGTCGAGGAAATTAACTTCGTCTTTTTTAGTATTAAGGTTCTTGATCAGTTCCAGTTCCTGGGGGTAAAAGCTAAAATCAAATTCAGGAGTATGCAAGTATCGTCCTAATAGCACATCGTCCACGAATCTATAATATGGTATTTCATATAACATATGATTACCTGGTATTATATGGTTTGCAACGTAAAATGAAGAGTAAATCAAGATAAATAAGCATACATACGTTTCGGAAATCAACTGGATTCCCTTCATCAGTATAAAAAATCTGTATCTGCACGTTCAAATAAGGGCAAGGCGATGTTGGTCAAACTGAAATGGCTAAAAGACATCTCATGGTAGTATTTCTACCTAGGGGAACGAAAAGGAAATAAAACTAGAAAAATAGAAAAACAAGAATATATGAACATGTGGCTCAAACAAGAAAATAAAAATAAAAAAATAATAAATGTTAGATCACATGAATACAAAGAAATAAGAAATTATAATGTTATGCCATACGTCGGAGAAATATGGAATTATTAGCAAATCATTAACTAGATTGCTGTAGTTTTTTAATTAATATGAAACGATTCAGAGAAATCCTAATAGAAAACTGAAGAGAACTTTGAATAATGGGGGTAGAAGAAAAATCAAATTGGCGACTAATCATTCAACAATCATTAGCGATAAAAAATTATTAATTTCTTGGTTATTTACAAAATTTTCACGTTTTTTAAGCGGTACATCAAGGCGTGTTTAGTTTAACCTATGTACGATAGTCCGCATTGACAAGGAATTTGACCTCATAGTATTTTAGCCTATATATAGGATTGAAGTTTTTATTTGACTAGTACTGAAGCCTGTCAAAAAAAAAAACAGAGACATCAATTTTTACCATTTAAATTGCAATCGTTTTTAATAAGTTTTATTTTGTTCTACAATATCGCTCGTAGTGTGGAAAATATTCGTTTTTAATGAAAATTGGCTTAGTAAGGTTTTGTCTCATAGTCGATACTATACGTGTGCAAAGTTTCAGTCTTCCAGATCCGAGGGAGTTTCTAGAGGGCCTGTATTTTTTTTCGACCCAGTAACTTATTTTGTTCTATTCCCGAGGAAGAAATCGAAATAAGTCTGGATCACACAGGCTCTTCTGCAAAGTCGGAAAATAGAAAAAAAAATCATTAGATAGATATGTGAAATTCTACCAATCGAAATTCAATTGAATCTCTATGATGAATGTTATGTTTCTTTAAATACATCTGCATAGATGTCTCCTAATGTTATGTCCTAGAAAGACCGCGTAGTAATTGTAGCACTATATCTAATAACTAAATAATTTACCATATTTAAAAATTAATATCCCTGTGATTTAAACATATAAAATTCTTGTTTGGCAGTCCACGAATTTATAGTAATTTCACGTAGTGTCTCATAGAGCTTCCATTTTTAAGCCTTATCAATTACACCATTGTCATAATGATTTGCTATCAATTGGGACGGCCTCGCGCTAATTTACAATTTTTATCTATAGAGATAATAATCACAGAAAGATTTTATTGAATCTTGCGAGGTTACATTTTTTATTAGAATATATCAGCATCTTTGATATATAGAAACATAAAAACGTCAAATCGTATTGCGTCTGTTAAGCTTTTCGAATATATCAAATAATCTTTCTTTTCCAAATGAAAAAAGCACTATATTAGGAGATGTCAGAAAGACAGGAAGGTGTTTGGGGACAAACGACACGTCCTAACTAAGCAGCTTTATCTGAGAAGTACTTCTTAGTAATCAATAAAATACAGATATATTTAATAAGGAATTCCCTTTGAAAGGCATCATACTTTTTATATAATAAATATGTTTTGCTTTTCCTTCTTCGCTTCAGGATCATACAGTATTAGCATTACTTCATGTAGAGTTTGAATCTTCTTTAGAAATTAATGACTTGGATTTTTGTTCAAAAATGTTGTTACAAAAAGGAAACATTAAAACTATAATTCATGAATTTAATAGTTCAAGTACATATGGGTACATACACAAGTACATACACTTTAAATAGCGTAGAATACACAATAAATACAATAATAATATTCAATAGTAGATAGAACGTTGACTGTGCAACCGGATATTAGTGTTTTTATTCCGTCTGGGAGAGTTTTTTTTACAGTGAAGAGCGAACAACTTAACTAAGGTTAGATACAGTGTATGGCAGAGGTTACCGAGATTAGAATTCTTGTAACAACCATTGATTTGTGGTATTCAATTCATGAAAAGTTGTATATTTTCCTGTACGGAAAATAAAGAAAAAGATAAAATGTTGGTACTGAGCAGAAGTTGCATTTCGATCTAGAATCCAAAAGGGAGAAAATACAGGGTTCACTTGAAATATAGAAGAAATATAATATTCTCAATGGATCAAAATCTAGAGGACCGTGTGCCCAATTGGAGATCAGGTGTTTTATTCTTTGCTAAGACAGAATTGTTTTATATACATTACAGCTGTCATTGATAAACCGGAAGGATATTTTGAAATGTTTCTTCCAATGGTAAGAGGATTTCACATTTTGCATATAATCATCTGTTGTTGCGCTAAATTGCCCTATAACAGATTGTCCCATATATACACACACAAGTGCAACCATCATTTAAAAAATCTTCGAACCGAGTTCTAAGGTGATAAAAATGTGCTATTTTGTCGAAAAAACTCGAATCATATTTGAATTTTCAACCCCATAATAATGAATCATACTGTGTATGTAGGGAAAGTAATAGTTAAAAATGACTAAAAAGAAAATTTAAATGTAGTTTAAAAATAGCTTGAAAAATTACCACTAGGGAAGATTCGGCATTGAAAGTAGACACTCCGAAATGTGTGATTTTAAAGAACGTGGGCATAATGCACGATTATGTATTGTATAATGCATGATAAACGAAGCGTACAATTTGACATAAACGAAACGGAATCTCAAATCATGGATCAATGTTTTTCCAAGTACATCAATATAATTGCTGTTTTATTGAACAACTTCTTAAGCAAAGCCATTTAAGTCAAGAAGTCATCAGGCTTTCTCTAAAACTAAGAACAACATACTGGCAGAAATTTTTGAAACATATGTTTGTTTGAGGAAATATTTTCGAAATATACTGGTGTCCAACATTATCTTTACATGCACAAAAAACACCGATTTCTCAACAATTGTTCAATATAATTGAATGAATACTTTGGAGGTGATACATCGCTTCATAACACATAAATACAAACTGAAAAATCGAATATACGTATAAATAAAAAATATATATTATATATAAAAATATAATATGTGCATACGACACAAATCTAATTATGAAACAATTTGCTACTTCCATCAATGTCTGCTCAGCCTTTGAACGATTGACAGCTCGCCACCTTTAAGATTCTTTCCGAATGATACTTCGGAGCCATAAAAACAGTTTTGAGTTGATAAACACAGAAATCAAATCCTGAATTGCAGAAGTTCGTAGGGAAGTATATGTCGTTCATAGCACCTGCGCCGCTTATTCTTATGTATGTAAAGATAATTTGCGACATTAGTATATTTTAAAGAGTATTCTCACCAAGTTTTGAGTTTCGCCTGTTAAATCAATTTGCATGAAAGTCTAAACAGGAATGCTTTGATAATAATTACCCTGTAGTCCAGATTTAATGTGAACATGGTTGTGACTTTTCCTCATTTCAGCTTTTATAGTTTTCTGAATACCTTGCTTTTCAGCACGATATATTGTAATAGAATAAGAATCATATACATTTTTTTATTTAACCATGCAAAGCAATGTTTATTCTCTTAGGAATTTCTCTTTTGTGATATATACAACAGAACAGAAAAGCGCCAAATCTTACTTCGTCTTCTGAGTCCTTCGAATACTAAATCATTCTTCCTTCTCTGCCTAATAAAATAAGGATGATTTAGGGGGTGGGGAGATAGAAAAATGACAGAGAGTTGTTCCAGAACAAACGACACCTCCTGTCTAAGCAGTATTATCTGAAAGGAAGTGCTTGGAACTTGTCGGTACAAAAGAGATTAGCTGCCGAATATTGCTCGGTGAGGAGAATTTTCTTTTTCTTTTATGGGAAATCTTTTGTTCGATTTTTCTTTCACGTTTTCTTTGAGATTATACCTTTCTACCTTGCGTTAGTGAGAGTGTGCTAATAGAGGTGACATATTTGAAATTGTGAAAGTAGCATTGTTAGGAAATAATTAAGCAGCGTAAGTATTTAAGGTTTAGTGTAATCTTTTATTACTAACTTTGAATTTGGAAAGTATAGTGGTTATAATAATTGATGCATGCAGTTTTCCTAGGAATAAAATTAGTTTGTAAATACTTCTCATTGTACTCATTGTAATTTTATGGTAATTTAATTGCCTTTTCTTTATTAAAGTTTGTTTTCTTAAAAAGCATTTGCAACTAATTTAAACTTATACTTTACAAAATACTGCTGAAGCAAACTTATAAGATGATCAAGCAAATGCAAAAGAAGCAAATTTTAAAAGTACGCTCTTTTATTACAGTCATGCCCCCCGTATCCACTGATTCAGTATATTCGCGATTTACTGAAGTTCAAACAAAAATTGCAAAATTTGAGAAATAAACGGTTTAGTAGTTTTAAATCAAAACTAGGTCTGAATTTTTAAAGCAGTATTATTTCTTCATTGCTTTATCGTCGATGCAAAATTTTAGTATCGCTTTATCCGATTTATTATATGAAAATGTTGTATTCACGATTTCATATTCTATAATACTCATGTCTGTCAATTCCTTAATATTGCCACTTATGATGGACATTATGATGTCTGAAAGCGCTATGGAACTTTGAAAAGTTTTCCTGTACGTCAAGATGGTATTTTAAATAAATACAGTTTACAAATACTTGTAGTTTTTGATAGAGAGTATCTCAAAAAGAGTCTTTAATACTTTTCAATATCTCCTCTATGAAAACGATATTCTTGTTAAACTAATTTGCTAACAACATTTTAGCTGTGGAACTACGATGGAAATCCAGTAAAATTTCAGTTTAGAATCATTTGAAGTCTCTAACATTACGAAAAATTGTAATTAAGCATATGAATTGTTTTCAAAATAGTCATTTAATATTATTATTATTATTATTTATGTTTTGTAATAAAATATGTTATTTTGCCAGTCAAGAAGAGTAATTACTGCCTCATATAACACGATTCATTTCTTAATTTGGTTTTACTTATATTTAATTTTAAAATGATGATAAAGCAATCTATGTGTTCAGACCACAGGATTTAACCCTCTGGCACGAAATGTACAAACCATAATTAGGATAGGTTTCCTTAATGTACTTACTTGTATTCTTGAGTTGGTTAAAATGTTAAAAAAATTTGTAAAAATGATATTATACGATCTCCCGGCCTAATGTTTAGTTACTTGTGATTTTAGTCAGTGGTTTGCACTTTTAGATTCCGAGAAACGCCGTGTTCTTTCTAGTACGATATAAAAATTTTATCATAGTCTTATTTTAATAATATTTATTTATCATGAGCATTAATCTCAACTCTGATTAATTAGCGTGGAGCGAGGAAAGCGTATATATGTGATTGTCGCAAAAATTTATTGGAGAAAATAATTTAACACTAACAGAGATGAATTAACATCAAATGTATAAAGTCATTGTTTACAATTGCTAAATAAATTTAAATTGTACTTTATAGAAGATTGTGGAAAATAAAGTTGCATTAGAAATCCTATTTCTTTAGATAATGTATCAACTCATTGTCATGTAGCAACTCATTGTGTATTAACTATTGTGTATCAACTATTGTGCATTATTGTGTATCAACTATTGTGCATCATTGTGTATCAACACATGTAGCAACTCATTGCCATTTCATGTGACAGAAATTCAATGGATAATTTAATAATCCTTTAGTGAATTTCTGGAAAAAAAAAGAAAGATCTGGATTAAATAAATTAATGATTTTAAAGACATTTTAGAAACAGAAATTATATTTTAATGCCATTTGGTTCGGCATACTTATGTGAAGCATATTTTTATTGAATGATGTACTTAAAAAACAAATATGGAATGAAACTCAATATGGAGTCAAAATTTATGTTTAAAATTGATAGAAACAAATTTCTGTCATACAAACACAAGTACAGATTAATTCATTTTGTTAATCATATGTAAATCAACAATTATATTGTCTGCTAATCGCATTGTTAATTACATGTACTAATATTTATTATTTTTGTTCAAAATTTTTATTAGAAATGTAATAAATGTATATGACACTGAAATTTTGTGATTTATAGTTTTCGGAATGTTTTGTTTTTAGTTTTGATGTTTGGTTTTTTATGAAAAGTTTGAGAACTAACCCATGGTCACCAGCAGATAGACATACATGGTTTGTATCCTATATGGGACATGCGTTTTTTAAAGGATCCCTTTTTAAATGCGCTGCTGCATTTACTTTCAGAAATTAAATTAAAAGATTTGTGATAAATTGTTAAATTTTAAGCGTTTAAACGATTTTGAGAATGAATTAAATTTAGCAAATGAATCAAATCAATATCATTTTTAATATTTTGTAGTTGAGATCAGCAACATTTAGGTGCATTATAACAGTTTCCCAGAATAGTTTTCAGTACTTAGGGTAACTATTCTACTGTCGTAGGGCGTCTGTTGTGCATTAGGAATGCGACCTAATTAACTCTAGGGCTGCTATTCTTTGAAAGTTACTGGAGCAAGTAATGGTGTAACAACTGGCTCAGGTAAATTAATTGCACGTTAATGTTATATGACGCTATTGAATTATATTCTGTGGTTAAACTAAGATAAACATATACTGTATTTTTCATCCTTTCGAAAATTATATGACTCTTAATATATGACACGGTAAGTGTTATACATTTTTACCATAATTTTAATATGCTAAAGACCCAATCTAATGTTTAGGTTTTGTTTTCAATTTTATTATACGCATTTATACAACTTTCCTGTGAAGTATTTGAAATTACACCATTATTTGACCCACTTTGTAAGAATCAAAATTGATGCACCAAGTGTGATGCATTATTTCAATATATCAAAGCAGTACATTGTAGTACAACGCAATAGATTGCAGTACGACGAAATGCATTGCGGTACAGTATAGTACATTGCGGTACAATGCAGCACATTGCAGTACATCAGAAAAACCTAGATTGTAAAAGCATTTTAATTTAAAATGCTTGGAATTTACAGTACAGCAGTTTAAATGTGCTCTTTAGTCATTATGAGAATTGCATGCAGTTTAATTGAAGCATGTGGTATTGATTTTAGAGTAATTCTTTGTGATTGTGCATGCATTTTATTTACATGTATTTCACCTGCAAATTCCTCAAATGCTTTGTACATCTTATCGTTTGAATAACCTCAAAAGAGTAAATACACATGGGATGAGGTTTGGAAAGTATGCAGTCAATACACGCTACTCCCATAATGTCCGCAATAATGAAAAGCTATGACAGGGTTCTGCTTTGTGTTTTCAAAATGTCTGCTTTGTGAGTAGTTGGAAAGTATTTGCTGTACGATGAGGCTGTGTTTCGTCCTACACAGTTCGTCTTTCCAATATACCGTAATCATGCATCAATTTTAGTAGGCGATTTTGGCCCATCCTGTATATGATGAACTTTTTGTTAAACTAATAAAAATATTAATACAATTCTTAAATCTTAAAGTATAAAAAATTATTATATTCACATCCTTAAATGACGCTATAAGGATCGCATTGGCACAGAGAGGGAGAGAGCGTTGTTTGGCGCTCCTTGCCAAACCGAGTCTGGTATGTGGCAGGTTTTGCTTTAAACAGGTCAGCGTGGTTTGGGGCATGTTGCGTGGGGGCTCATGATTTCAAGAATTCTGAGTTGTACAATTTTATGTTATCAAAGTTGTACTCTAAGTGATTAGAGCTTTAGGAATAGAGATTTAGTGATTGGAGTACAGATATTTTAATTATTTGCTGTAGATATTTTCAAGTTTTAGTGAAACTCTTTTAATTGTTTTAATGCTGAATTTAGTGCAATTCTTTTAATGATTTTAATATTGAGTTTGGTGCAATTCTTTTAATGATTTTAATATTGAGATTTTATTGTGTGTACTTACATGCTGAAATTTATAATTAAATGCTTGTAATTATGTGCGATGCGCAGTATTTGTAGAAGACTGTGATAGTTTCAACTTGTATTATATTATGTGATCTTGTTGCTTTTGTAAACCCAAAAGAAAGGTTTTCCTAAATGAAGTGAAGAAGTTAGATTTGCGAGAATTAGCTTGTGAACTGTGCGAGGAAGAGAGTGAGAACCTGAAAGTCTTGGAATTAAAATTCTTTATGTTGAAAAGTAAAACGCTTGACGAAGAGTTATTTTGGAAAGGGAAGCGAAAAAGAGGAAGGAAAAGGAGTTAGGAAGGCTGGAAAATAAAAAGGAGTTGAAAGACGGAAAAATAAATATCTGTTAGAAAGGCAGGAAAAGAAAGAGGAGAAGTAGTCAGAAGTGCAGGAAAAGAAAGAGGAGAAGTAGTCAGAAGTGCAGGAAAAGAAAGAGAAGTAGTCAGAAGTGCAGGAAAAGAAAGAGGAGAAGTAGTCAGAAGTACAGGAAAAGAAAGAGGAGAAGTAGTCAGAAGTGCAGGAAAAGAAAGAGGAGAAGTAGTCAGAAATGCAGGAAAAGAAAGAGGAGAAGTAGTCAGAAGTGCAGGAAAAGAAGGAGGAGAAGTAGTCAGAAGTGCAGGAAAAGAAAGAGGAGAAGTAGTCAGAAGTGCAAGAAAAGAAAGAGGAGAAGTAGTCAGAAGTGCAGGAAAAGAAAGAGGAGAAGTAGTCAGAAGTTCAGGAAAAGAAAGAGGAGAAGTAGTCAGAAGTGAAAGAAAAGAAAGAGGAGAAGTAGTCAGAAGTGCAGGAAAAGAAAGAGGAGAAGTAGTCAGAAGTGCAGGAAAAGAAAGAGGAGAAGTAGTCAGAAGTGCAGGAAAAGAAAGAGGAGAAGTAGTCAGAAGTGCAGGAAAAGAAAGAGGAGAAGTAGTCAGAAGTGCAGGAAAAGAAAGAGGAGAAGTAGTCAGAAGTGCAAGAAAAGAAAGAGGAGATAGAAAGGCGGGAGAGGATAGTGGGGGTAAATTTTGAGTTGGGAAAGTTAAGATTGGACATTGGGTCATGTCCCATTTTGAACACTTTGGGTGGTAAAATCGTCCTACCCGTGGGAATGACTTAAAATTTCCAGAAGCTGTTGCACAAGTTCAACCTAAAGGAGGGTAATATAGACTGCACTCGGTGTTGTTTGAGTGACATGTAGGTCTTGCTCAGATCGATGAAGACAGTGGATCTCAGGAGTGTTGAAGCTATTGCTATATAAAATCAATAAGTTGATTGCTGTCCAGGGATCCCAGAAGATGAAGAAAATTATGAATATGTAAATGGTCTCCTGCTTAAGCGATTTAAATTAGGTCGAATAGTTTTAGGCAAAAATGTATGCAACATCAACGAACATTCGAAAAATTATGACGAAATGTCACGTAGGAGATAAAAAGTTGTTTCGAGGAGTTGATAGCTGGTTTAAATAAATGATTTTCGAACAGCTTAAGAACCTAATGATTGCTGACCAATTAGAGTGGAGGGCACCACCCCAAGTAAAGAACACTTTTTGGATGAATGGGGCAGAATGGTGGATTTATCAGGCACTTTCTATCAGACTAGATAACCACTAAAGCGTTAGAGGTCACAAGGTTTTGTCAACATGGACGTTTCCGCGAATAATGAGGAAGCGAGAGGAAGGGAGTGTTTCTGGTCCTTTTAAAATGGACCGCTCTACGAGTGACGAAAATTGGGAAAATAAGCAATGCTTCGAGTGTTGATCATTTGGACATGTGAAATATCGGTGCCCTTAGGAATGTAAAGCAGTAATCGACAAAATCAGCGAATTATCTAAGTGAGAGAGAGGTGGAGTCTTCTAGTCATAATGATATCTCAATAACAGGGAAGCAACCAGTAAATTTGTCTTTGGACAAACTGCCGCTAATAGGCGGAAGATTCATGTTTGAAGGAATTATAGATAGTGGGACACACACACACACACACACACACACAAATACCAGTTATCCGTGATGATTTGGTTGGTTCTTCGGGAGAAGGAAGTGAGAGTTGTATCAAGATCGTGTCTGCCTTTGGAAATAGAGAATAAGGTTTATACATATGTAGATTAATGCTGGACTCCATGAAGATGTGCCTGTAATATGTGCTGTAACCAGAAAATTAGTTAATTCAATGGTGATACTAAAGTACTCTAATTCCCCTTCATAGTATCTAAGTGTCTAAAATCAATTAAACTTGATAGTATCATCTGAAAACCGGAGACGGAAGTACAGAACGTTCATAATTAAAGAATTTCCATTAAAATTCCTCTGCACAGGTATCTTATCGCTTAAAGTAAAACAAATTTGGACAATTTAAAAACATAACTAATTAGGAACCACGGAAGTACAGGTTGATTCTGATTAAAGTATTCCTATTTAAATCCCTCTACATAGATATCTATTTTTTTAAATTCAAACGAGCGTGGTAAATAATCTGACAACAAATTGGTTGCGAATCATAGAAACACATGGTGATTTTATTGAAAGTACCTTTAGTAAAATCCTTTTGCACAGGTATCTAAATGTATAAAGTCAACCAAACTTTGTGGAATAATCTGAGAACGCCATTGGTTGAGAATTATGAAAGTACACGGTAATCTTAATTAAAAAATCCCTATTCAAATCTCTCTAGAGATGTATTAATTATCTAAAGTCAACAAACCTTGGCATGATTATCAGTCAAAATATGCGGAAGGGATTTTATGAAGGTAATAATTTAAAAAATCATCAACAGGGGGATATTTGATGGTGAAAGTGGCACAACGCACCCAAAAATTCTTGCCTAATTCGAAAGTGTGTATTTGAAGATGAATGAACTAGGAACTACTGAGGCTGTGAAGTGTTATCAATAAATGTTATAATTTTTAGTTTATTTCCTAATTGCATCACCAGCATAATTACCATTGTTGTTTTTAATGTCTTCACGAGTAAAGTAGGTACATCAATGTGAAAATCATTGTGGATGTGTTGTCATAAGAAAAAAATCACATAAAACGTTCCTGTGGGCCTGTAAATTAATATATTGCCCATTAGAAATTATGTCCCATTTGAAGTTAACCCATTGTCTTTTCTTTCACAGCGCAAAGTAGCCCCTAGTGCAAGTATTTGAAACCAATATAATTTTTTAAAGAAATTGCTGCCACATGTTTAGAGGAGTGTTTTTACTGAGATATTTTATTTATTGCATAAAACCAGCAGCAGTCGACCAGTTACTCTAATTTTAGTTCTCTTCAGCACGGAATAGCAGTGGCATAGCCACAATTTTTCCTTGGATACCAAAGAGTTCAGTAATATTATGCAGTCGGTATCAAATTACATAAATTACATCTGAGGCTGTACAAGGTGGCAATGGCCATGATCGTATTCACAGAATCCGCTTAAAGGCTTTGATTTGGTGATTGAAATTTGAAATTAGATGTATGGTAAAACTAAATTCGTTGGTGTTCGTAAAATTGTGGCACATAGCAAGTTTTTTTGGTGTCATTGAATGTATCGACTGTTCTGTGCAGAACAGTGATAAATAGTTCATAACCAGTTGACGGATTCTGGATTCTGCAATAAGACTTCGATACTAGTTTTAGGCACGCTCCTTTAGTCGGGTACTGTAGAGGTACTCTTATTGACTTGTGATGAGTTTCGGCTATAATATGAGTGTGTAGAAGGCTCTTAACAAATATAGTTTATTTATGACTACTCATATAGATAATAATAGTTAAAATCCACTGAAATGACTTACTATGCACAAATTGTTGAGCATTACTGTTTATATTTCTTCAGAAATTGTTTCAGTCAATTAAGAATGCATGCTGTTCTGGAGTGAACAAACAAAATAAAATTAACTTAAACTTATCTAAATAAAGTATTAAACTTTCTTTATTAAGGTTAACAATTTTGAAAACTTCTTTTCGAACGTCACGCTATGAAAATTAAATCTCGAATAGGAATGAACAGCTTAATGAAAATGTTTAATGACGCCCTTTTGAACTCGTGCAGTTTATTATCTAAATTGTTATCTCCGTTACTGCGCGTCTCAAAGGCCTTCCCGAAAATGTTACGGCAAGTGCACAACACTCTGCCAGTCTGAATAGTTGTTGATGTTCCACTCTCTGACAGAGGTGATTATTGAAGCTATTCCAGGCTTAATTATGTAATTGTGATGTAGATTGCTGCTTGTGAATGCTTTTATCGGGTTGTTAGAGCAGTAGACAGAACTTCGCCTTTAGGGAATCGTATGATTAAATTGAAGTGCTAGAAGTAGGAGAACTATAGCTATTTTCTAAATTTCATTTTTAATTTTATTTTACTAGACATATGATGTAGGCAATACATGGATGTTCTTACATAATGCAACGGTTTTACTTCTTTCATACCAAAATAATGTAGGAGATCTGCGGCAGAATGTTTTTCGGGCTTGAATTAAAATATCACGCAAATTAAAATTTTGCGCTTTTGTCAACTTATGAGTTCTAACAGAGTGACATTTTATATTACATTCCATAATTCTCATCAAAATGCAATTGACATTTAATGAATATAGTATGAAATGATGACAACTGGCGATTTCCTCGACATCAAAATACAATACTATTATAATAAATTTCTTCTACCGTGAATTAAAAGAACTAGATCCACGACGAAAAGCTTAACATATCCATTGCATAATATTTCGTAGGGAAAATGAATTTAGTTGATGAAACAATGTTTGATGTAATGCAATATTCTGATAAATTTATTTAAAAAAACGTGCAAATATCTAGAGAACCGTCCATGCTATTGTTCTAAAGTTTGTCGTTTTCTACTGAAAAATTACTTATGAAATGAGTGTTTATTTAACAGCATTAAAGGCTTTAATTTTTTAATATTTTAAGAATTCATTAAAAAATTTTAGGATCTTTCGAGAATTTGGTTGAGTTTAAAATCAATAGGGTTCTTGTATTCACTGGCTAGGATAATCGTACCAAATTTTATCAGATACACACACACACTAACATATATACACACACTAACATATATGCACACACAAACACACACACACACACATACTAATATATATATACATACACATATACACACTAACATATATGCACACACAAACACACACATACACACTAACATATATACATACACATATACACACTACAAATATGCACACACACACACTAACATATATACATACACATATACACACTAACATATATACACATATACAGGCATCACCCAAAAACGTTCTATTACAGTTCAGGGGTGTTTGAAACGTGTTCGCCCCGAAACTGAATCATGGATGATCATTGAATGAATGATTACAAAATCTTAATGAATGTTGAGACCCAGACCGTCCGACCTACCAATCTTAATGAATGTGAACAATCAATAGCGTCATTCACATTTGCCTTGATGTTTTAAAGATCTGATTTGGAAATGAAGCAGAAAGAGCACAAAAATTGATATATTGTGAAATTGAGGTTACCTAGCTCAAAACCAATTTGACTGGGCTTCACGCCGGAACTTGGACGATACATTTCTAAATTAATTAATTAAAAATACCTCTTGGTACATGAAATGACTACACGTCCGGAGATAAAAATGAGAGTTTTAAAAGTTTCAAAATAAAATAAAGTGTTTTTATATATAGAATGTTGAAACACATATAGAGTAAACCCGGGTTAGAGTTGGTCATGGCTTTTTAAATTGAAGATTACGCGACTGTATTATTTTAATACATGATCATAAAAATTTTAAAACAATCAGTAAAGTTTAAACTTTTATATTTACATGGGATTTTGTGAAAAACAATTGAGAGAAAATCAAAAATTCCGAAATCTTAAAACTATGTTATTGGCCATCTATCCATTGGAGTTCGGGTTAGATGGTCATACGATTGTGGATTTGTTCCCCATGTCTTTTTAATGGTATATATGTGTGAGTTAAGTTTAAGGAAGTATTCGTATTTAATTGCCAAGTGTCCGTCTGTCTGTCTGTCTGTCCGTCTGTCACGCTTTTTTAGGCACTTCCCGAATAGATAACTGCTCCCCTGGAAAAAACGTATTTTCCGAATATGTTCTGAAGAGAGGGTACTCCAGACCAAAACGTTCGAAAAGTGAAATGATAGAAAGCATGCTTTTCGATAAGAGAGAGAGACTTCAAATTTGGTGTATGGGTACGGGTACATCGTTCGAAAGGAAGAAAGTGTGCAATTTCAGATATACAATATTTGCTACTTTAGGGGGTGCCGCGCACCAAAATGTTCGATTTGACGAAAAAATGAAAAACGCCTGATTTAAAATTTGATAGAGGCTTGAAATTTGGTATATGGGCTAATAATTTGATGAAAATACCCAAGACAATATCGTTTTTCAAAAATATTCGTTTATAAGGATGCCTCAGAGAAAAATGTTCGAAAGGTGAAATGACAAAAACCATGTTTTAAGATGCGATAGAGACTTCAAATTTGGTGTACGGGTAGATAGTTCGAAAAGAAGAGCATATACAATTTTAGTTTTCCGATATTTTCTACTTTAAGGGGTGTTGCAAACACAAATATTCGATTTTCCGAATAAATGAGAAACGTCTCCTTTTAAATTGTAATATAGGCTTCATATTATATTTGGTATATGGGACAATCATATGATAAAAAACACAAGGATAGAGTTTTTCAAAACCGTTTATTTAAGGGGGTACGTACTCCACATGAAAACATTCTAAAGGTAAAATAATAGAAAAAATATGCTTCGCGAAGAAATAGAAACTTAAAATTTGGTGTACAGGTAGATAGTTCAAAAGATGGAAAGTGCACAATTGAAAATTTCTATTTGTAATTTTTGAAGGTTCCGCACTCCAAAACTTGCGAAATGTGAAAAGATAGAAAAACATGCTTTGTGATGTGATAGAGACTTCGAATTTAGTGTAAGAGTATATCATTCGAAAAGAAAAAGGTGTACAAATTCATATTTCAAATATTTGCTACTTAAGGGGGTGTCACACACCAAAATGTTCGATTTGCTTAATAAATGAAAAACGCTTTCTTTTGAATTTGATAGAGGCTTGAAATTTGGTATATGGGCTAATTATTTGATAAAAAACTAAGACGAATAGAGTTTCTCATATATGTTTATTTAAGAGGGTGCCCAACATACAAACGTTCGAAAGGTGAAATGTTAACATTGCATGCTTCTGTATGAGATAGAGACTTCAAATTTGATGTACGGGTAGATAGTTCGAAAGGAAGAAAGTGAGCAATATCACTTTTCCAATATTTTCTTCTCCAGGGGGTTTCTTACACCAAAATTGTCGATTTAAGAAATTTGATTACTCTAATCACTGAGATTAGAGTAATCAAAATCATCTAACATATATATGTGGCAGCTAAAAAGAAGGAAGGCGAGAAGCTGCTTACTGTACATGTCGAAATAAACTAACAGGTCAATTCACCCTGAAGAAAGGGGACCATCTATCCTTAACAAAAGCCATTGATGTTCATGATGCTTATCCAGTAAAGTGACGCCAGTGACAGCATCGAGGTTAGATATACTACAAATACAATGTTTAGTTCCTCGTTTAAGCTCGTTTGAAAGATTTTAACACGAAATAAACCGCTATTACTGAACAAAGAAAATTTTTGAGGGGATGGTAATATAAAAAAACGCTATATAATTACAATGCCGCTGTTTTTGTAACACTTGCCATCACCAACCTTCTGCTAGAACATCTGACTCATGATTGTGTGGTTAACTCTACCATCTACTGGTAACTAAACAAATTATATCGATTGGTCGTCTTACACGTATAGCAATCTCACCCAGGTTTACCTACAAAAATAGTCTTAGCGCTTTCAGACGTATGAGTTTTCTTCATTAGAGTCATATGTGGCATAGTGTACTGTTACTTGTCATACGTCATTGATGAAGAGGGTGCGCCAGGGCGTTGAGGTGATTTCTGTATATGTATTTTAACGTACTATAATATAATTTTTTTTTTATTTTGAGAATTTTAATATTTGTATACTTTTAATTATTTTATAAACGAATGAGAATTGTCAAAAGAATGATAAGGTACCCTAGTTTTATAGAAATAAATAATTTCATGGGATTTTTTATATGTTTGAGAAAGCGAAGAGGGAGTTTGAAATTGACACCTAATATTAAAAGACAGGACACCAGGCACATTTTTTGCACAAAATAGAGGAACCAAGAGTAAAACTGAAGAGAATTACCAGTGTCATTCATCGCGCATTCTACGAAACTACAGATGGCGGAAGAAATTTTTCCTCCTTCCATTGAATGTCCTGCCGAAATATCAAAAGATGCATTTGTCCATTGGTGAAAAGCATAGTGCATAGTGATCTTGGTCGATTTTTGCCAGACAAAGTCTGTTAGAGTTTTTCTTATGATATTTTCATGTGTGAAGTTTAATGTGCTCTGCAACACCAGAGACTTTCAGAACTTGGCAATGGCAAAAAACTACTCATGTACTGAAGCAATATCCTTATATACATGCTATATAGTTTTCAACTCCATCGTCAAGTTTACGATAGTTTGTTAAATTTGTCTTCAAGGTTAAGTGACCATGACCTAATTATAATGACAGTCGATTACTATATATGTTGTTTTCCAGCACATGGCGATATTTAATGGAGATAAAAAGAATAATTAATTCGAGTGGAGGATTTTATCGATATACAAGCCTCCACCAGGAAGCAAAAGAACTTTCACAACTGGTAATATGACAATTGTAACATTGCCTAACTTGTTATCATGCCACCACTCAGCATTGGTGAACATATTTCAGAACTGGGTTACAGACGCTGGTTAGAACATTAGAAGAGAGATTTTTTGTTACATTCAGCAGTAATATATCTTTGACTCGTCCGGACAGTAGAATTATTTGCATTAAATTGGCAAATAAGAGAATAAAAACTATATATATATATATATATATATATATATATATATATATGCACAATTAAGCAGATCGGCTGCATGGAATGGTAGGGAACCATCGAGATAGTATATAATGGAGAGAGCTTAAGGGTTGCAATCGTCGTCAAAGATAAAGGGAGTTGTAGTCAGGATGAATTTCCTGAGAACCCGTTTTCTTCCGACTCTCACCCTGTACATTTCAATGGCGATTTCTGACCGAGAGCGTGCTTGAGAAATGTAAATAGTAAAATAATGGTTATGTACTGCTGTGCTTACGGCTGCAAGGAAAAGCATGTAAAAGGAAGACTTTACTCTTTCCATGGGTAAGTTTTTTTTTTCATTATATATCTTACAAATATAGTTAAGAAGTAATTTTGCTAGATTTTAGCGTGGTGCATTTCATTTGGCTATTAATTTCATTGCATTTAATGCTATATTATTAGAAGTTTTGCTCTATTTTTGGTGTTTGTGATATTGCAGAAGACTCATAATATCATTCTAACACTTTAAAAAAACATTCGGAGTACTTTTGTGATAGTTATAGAGCTATTTTCGGTATCCTCATATGTTTTCCCTTCGAGGTAGAACTTGGCGATGTTTGGCGACGTTCGGCAAGATTGGGTGGCTAGGGAAGAAACATAGGGAGTTTAGATAATGAGCGTAAAGACGTGTCGTATGATAAAATTTTGCTTTCAAAATAATATATAATCGTTTACATTCATTGAAAATGTCAGTTAGATTTTACATCACAATTTTTCAGTGCATTTTATATAAAGATATATGATCTGAAATATGAGCATGATGATATATAATCTGAAATACGAGCAATATGATACATCTCATTTCTAGTTCAGAGTAAATTGTACTTAATAAGTCGATGTTATTAATCTTATCCATGAGATTGCCCCTCCCCCCCCCCCCCCCACCCTCTCCGGATAAATTCTATAGATGCCGATGTTGGTTGGAATTAATTTCATATAAACAGCTCGATTGTTCACAAATTACATATCAAAGAATATATCATCAAACTCCCAGTGTTTTCAAGAATTATTTTGGTATTGCACTCTTGTTTAGTTCTCGAGAAAGAAATATGCCTTGCCCAAAGATATAGTTGAATCACCGACTTCTTGATGACGCGTTAGCAATCTATTAAATGAGAAATCTTAACTCTAAAAGAACCTTACGTTCTCCTCATCATAATTTAAGTAATAGGCTTTTTGATCTAGAAACAGCTCTACCAATATAAATATTTCTATTTACATCATGTTTTATGTACCAAAGTCGTGTTTTGAGTCTTTCAAGTGCGACTAATATAAATTGAAGTCCAAATTATTATAATTACAGAAATTTGACAAAAATAAAGCTATTGGAGCACCTAGCTTAGGTGATTCTAAAGTAATAATTTTATATTGAAATCGGACTACATATATCATCTTCATCAACTAATTACAACATGATTAAAATGAAATAATATCACACGAAAAACTCAAAAAAAGGAAGGGGGAGGGGGTAATGGGAATTAAACAAAGATGTTGTCAGGAGGAAGAGATTAAAAAGCTGATTGAAACAGCTATGATTAAGAATCATAGCTGTTTCAATATTTGAGCCCCATTATGAATTTAGGCATAATTTTGTATTTTATTCTAAAATGACATTTTATAAACAAAAAAAATGCAAATAAAGTTAAATATTTTATTATTGCAAATATTACATTGTTTTATATTTGACGGTACGCATACAATATATTAAAATAAATTAGATGTAAGAATGACTCAGTCGTATTACGCCTCAAAGCAGATATGGATAATGCTAACATAACTTTCAGAGATAAAGTTTATCTGGATAAAAGTGGAGAATTCTACATTTTAAGCACGCATGCACACAATTTTTTCATATACTTTATAATTGTTTTTAAATATATTATACATATTCTTCAATTTGTATACTTGTAATCTATTTCATGTCATATTTTATTTGCAATTGCTTTGCAGTTCAATTTTGTGTGAAGAAATTGACTTCATTAACAAAATTTTTTGTTATAAAAATATTCTAATCCTATTTCGTATTTTTCTTCATACAGATTTTTAAAAATCTTATAACGTATAACACGTGTAATAACTTCCCATTCATCCTCGACTTTAATAGAAGTTAAGAAAAAAAAACATAAGGTACACTACAGAGTTTAGGCGATAAATCGCCAAATCATGAAAGTCCTTCTCCTCCTCGTCCTTACTACACCTTCTCTGTGTTTGACCATGCTACTAGCATGGGGAAGATAGGACCACACTCCCTCCATATATACTAACTCGTTGGTAGGGACATAATAAATGTGTACCCAAATACTTCAGAAAATTCTGAATAGTATAAATCTGAGAGCGCTATTTTGAATACGTTTAAATTCCTTATTTCAATATCAAATTAATGTATATACTTTCTTAGAAATTGGAAAAACGTATAATTGTCTTTTATTTCTTGATGCAATCTTTAAATTCTTTATTATTACAATTTTATATAGCCACGAGCACTGTATAATTTGAATTTCAGGGTGAAACAAATGCAATGTATTTCAATCTTAAATTACTTTTGATTAATCTTATTTCAACTTTTTTATGCAGACTAGAATTATTAGTAAATAAATAAATTATAATATCAAATTTCTATCATTTTCGAAACTGATTAAAATAAATGTATGTGTTAAATACGTTATTTTTAATATGAAATATAGATTTTGTACAATGAAGCATAAAATTACTAAATATTATACGATGAGCATTTACTTCAAGTAAGCGACTTATGTATTGATGCATAATGGAAATTTGTGTACTTGCTTAATAGAACGAAAGTATTATAGTTACATGAATATTCTTCGAAATTATCTCATACATTTATGTAAATACATTTATGTGCAGAATTTAAACACGGCATTTATTATAGAAATCTAACTAAATCAGGATATGTTTAATAGTAATAATACGTTCAATAACGTTTTTAAAGTTTAGTAATAAAAATGTCGAATGTTTAACATTATAAAAAGCATACAAAATACTTATGAAAAACAATAAAATAGCGTTCTGTGTTTACAATTAAAACATTTATTATTTAGATACAAATTTACGATCGTTGTAAAACTTTAAGTGACACCTTGTACCATATTGTTAGCGATTGAACTATGCAGTTCATCAAATTTCTTTTAAATGTTGGATCAGGTTTACTATAAGCTTTGTCCAACGTTACTTACAAAGAACTGCACATTTTTTCTAGATCTTGTGGTTTTAATGTTGACCGTTTTGAAATATGTTTTAAAGATGTTTCGTAGAAAAACAGAACTAATGATTGCTTCTACCTACCTTTATTATGGAAATATTGTTGAATTGAATTGTTTCTTTGTTAGTCCTTCACTAAAACTACAAGTAGTCTGGTTTATGAGATCTTTGAAATCACGAAAGTATTTTAAATCAAAAAGTTTTAAAGGATTGCCTTTTATATTGCCATTCTAATTAGAGTGGCACATTGTGATGGAACGTAGATTGGGTACGACGTATTTCTCTGGAATTTCATTATCACAACGTATACAAAATTGCTCTCTGGCAAAACGTATACAAAACGTATACGCAACGTATACGCAACGTGTACAAAATTCTTACAGTGGCAAAAATCCTAACTTATCATAATCACACAATATATATATAATGTCTTTTTATGTTCTTTTTGCTCATTGATCTCTAACATGTTTTATACATTTCCTTATTTTATCTTTTGCTTTTGTAGTAATGCTGCGTAATATACCGGTTGTTTCGAGTAAAATTCCTTTACGTGACGTAATACGAATTTTCATGGGTACTGCTGCAACATTGCCTGCCTAATTAGGCAATAATCTTTTTTTATCCTATCACATTCGAAAGTAATTAGATTATTATTTCTGTATAATTGCTTTAAAATTGAATTTCTGTATATACTGATATGTATATTCGAATTCCATTGAATAAGAAAGTTGTAATCAAAAGAAATTTACTAGAAAGGAATTTTACTCGAAACAACCGGAATATTACGCAGCATTACTACAAAAGATAAAATAAGGAAATGTATAAAATATATTAATGAGATCAATGAGCAAGAAGAACATAAAAATACATTATGTATATACTGTGTGATTATGGTAAGTTTGGATTTTTGCCAGAATAAAAATTGCAATTTTGTAAATGCAATGAGGATAAAAGAAGAGAAACCATTTAATACATAAGTTTGAATTACGGGAAGTGGACATATGGTGGCAGATTAAGAGGAAATAAAGTTTCTGATGTCTTGATGATGGTTGTGTGTATGGGTGGTGTGTTGTATATAGGGTTTTTATAGGTTAATTTCCTGTTTTGTCCAAATTTCTATAGATTTCTTGTAGTTTCATGCTTGTCTTATGTCCGATTTTTTGACAACAATTCGGGGCATTTGCTAATTCATTTGCTGGCGTCCGAGAGTGTGCCATGGCCTAGTAGCTAGCTATAATAGGGACTAAGAAATGTTCACAGTCGCTCTTCCGCCAACTTTTTCGGCAAGATGAAGGCGATTGCCTCTTTTTTCTTTGCAATTTTGTCATGTATTGTGTTTTTTGAAGTTTGTAGCTATACAGCGCAATTTTATTAAATACTTTTCACATGTTTACATTTTTAGCATCATAATTTCTCCTTTCTTTTGGATAATATATATATATATATATATATATATATATATATATATATATATATATATATTATCACTAAATATGTATATATGTGTATATGTATACATATATATGTATGTATATATATATATATATATATATGTATATATATATATATATATATATATATATATATATATATATATACATATATATATATATATATATATATACATACATATATATGTATACATATACACATATATACATATATATATATATATATATATATATATATATATATATATATATATATACATATATATATATACATATATATACATATATATATATGTATATACATATATATATACATATATACATATATATACTCCACTAAATGATGCCTGAGCCTTGACGGGGTGGTGGAGCTTGCGTGAACCGATGATCCTAAGAGCTATGCCGGCGGTAGCTTCGGCTACTGGCAGGGTCTCCCTTGCCGGACAGGTCGAAGGTGAGGTTCCAGACCAAATGAGGCATCCTGGTCCTCCAGGTTGGGGGTTGGAAGTGAGGCACTTAGTCTCACTCTGTAAAATCCTCAGGTATCCATTTCTTTTGTGGATACGGGTGTTGCTATCCCGAGGTACCCGAGCAAACTTTTTCTTCTAGCTGCAGATTGCATCAATGCCAAGCCCCTAGTAAACTTCACTTCTGCCTTATGGGCCTTAGTACCACTTTTCGGCTTCTGCTGTAAGGTATACCGTTTGGGCTCGGGAACGGGACCAGGTGGTTGTGTGGCGAAAAGGGCGAAGCGGCGTGCATCTGTAGTATTGCTTTCAAGAAACGTTTGTAGAAAACGGTTCCAGAGGTCGAGTCCCTTGGTTGCGTTGGTTGGATGGTGGGGAGCGTTTCATATCGAGAAATCCCCCTTGCATCCTTGCTGATCCCTGGGCCCTGTGTACCTGGTGCACGTTATGACCCGCTCCTTATCATCTAGCTTTGCGAATGACTCCGGCGGTTACACTTTTCACGTCAGAAAAGTGTGGGGAGACGAGGCCTAGCGGGGGCCTCGATCGAACTGGAAGTAATCCGTGGTTCTTTTTCTATCTTATGGTTACAGCAGGGAGAAATCAGATTGGGCTCTTTCGAGTTTTCCTGGTTCTCCGTGCTGCGACGGTGTAGATAAGGAAGTGATGAAAGGATTGGGTACATCTTCGGATGTTTCCCAATCAGCCATTGAAACAACCCCTCTGGGGTTGGATCTTGGAAAAAAGGAGGAAGCCTGCAGTCCGGCTGTGGAAGGAAGTGGAGTCGCGAACCTTGGTGACCGACACACTGAAACCATGGCTGTGACGCAGGGTATACTCACCAAAGCACAGAGGCGCAGGAGGAGGCGCATGCCTAGGCAGTTGGACCAGAAGCTTGCAAAAGCCGGAACTGTCACAGAGAAAGTTGGAGGCACCAAACGACCTAGGTTGACAGGAGCCACACCTTCTCCAAGAGATCTAGTCGACAAGAAGAGATCGAGGACGGACATCCAACCTGGAACATACGCTCAAGCGGTCCAGGTAATTAAGATGGCCATCGTCAAAAAGTCCTTCCCTTCTAGCAAGCTGAGCAAGGAAGAGGTTGATATCATCCAGTTGGTGACTCTCGATAAAATAGATGGGATCCCAACTGGTGAGCAACTTCCGAAGATTCATTTCTTCAGCTCAAACGCTGGAGCTTTGATTCTTCATTGCAATGATGCAAATACTGTGGAATGGGTCAAGAGAACCTTCCATAATGACAGTCAGGTTCTGGGAGAGGCACTTATGGTCTTGAGTGCTAATGACCTTCCCAAACCTGTCAAGGTGGCATTTAAAACCAGGGACGTGTACACCAAGGAGCCGAGTGTCTTGCTGAAACGGCTGAACCGTTTCAACCCGGAGTTGAAGTCTGAGGAGTGGCGTGTTCTGCAAAATTTTGTGGAACCCCACTCTGTAAGATGGATCTTCGAGGTGGATTCGGAGGCTGCGGATGCGATTCGCAAAGCTGACCTTGGTGCATTCACCGGTTTGGACCGTGGAGTCTTCAAGATTCTTCGTGAACCAAACGAAAAGCCTAATTGGAAGATGGAGATGGAGGAACAGCCAGCAGACCGGGCGACCTCCTCTCAGGTAAGTATTGGTAGTCTTGAGACTATGATACCTAGACTTAACGATCTAGAAATTGCTTCTGGTTCAGATGTTACACTTCATGCTAACCCTCCGATCTCGGATGATGAGTTGGAAAAACGCATGAAGGATTTTGACAATGATATCATGCTTGATGCTGATCATTGTCATGATACTAGGTGAATTTCTTTCTCCTAGTCTTTCTGTGCCCTTTTCTTCTTTTTGTTTATGGGCTGTCTTAAGGTTGTGCAAATTAATCTGCATCACAGTCGATCTGCCTCTGCTATTCTTAGCAAAAGGCTTTTCAATGGTAGAGCTGATATTGCTCTTATTCAAGAACCCTGGACCTGTAATGGAAAGATTTTGGGTCTAGGGATCAAAGGATTCAGTGTCTTTTATGACACATCCTGTACCAGACCCAGAGCCTGTATTGCTGTTAGCAACAAGCTCAATGCTGTTCATCTGGTTAAATTCCTTGATGGTGACAATGTTGCTATCAATGTGAAACTTAAAACTGACGAACATATGATGGATTACATCTTTGCTTCTGCCTATCTTCCTTATGAAGATAAGGAAACTCTCTCTAAGGTCATTATTAATCTTACTGAGTACTGTAATAATAAAAAAATGATCATTGGTTGCGATGCAAATGCCCATAACACTGTTTGGGGCAGTAGTAACTGTAACCGTAGGGGTGATGATCTCTTGGATCAGATCCTTCTTCATAAGCTCTATTTACTTAATAAGGGTAATACTCCTACCTTTGTGACTTTAAAACGTCGCGAGGTTATAGACATTAGCCTGTGTAATATTTCTGCTTTTGAGTCCGTAATTGATTGGAGGGTTTCAGATGATATATCTTTGTCTGACCATCAATTAATTTCCTTTTCTGTTAAAGGTCCTGTAACTGTTTTAGAGGACAAAGGTAGGAACCCTAGGAAGACGAATTGGGGTTCCTACAAAGAAGACCTTAGGGCCAATGTTGCGAATCACATTGGTGAGTATTCCTCTATTGAAAGCGTGGATCTGGCTGTTGACTCTGTGCAACAGGCCATCATCGGTACCTTTCATAGCAACTGCAGAACCACCATAGCTGACTCCCCAAGGACTGTTCCTTGGTGGTCTAGTGAGCTCAGCCGGTTGCGTGGGAAATGCAGGAAGCTCTTTAATAGAGCCAAGAAGAATGGTGATTGGCAGACTTATAAATCTGCCCTCACCTCCTATAATAAAGCAGTTAGGGATGCCAAGATAAATTCTTGGAGAACATACTGCGAAGGTATTAATGATACTCCTGCCGTTGCAAAACTTGTTAAGTTGATGGCTAGAGACAGAAATTGTAAACTTAACACTGTCAAGAAGCCCAATGGTGACTTTACTGTCACTGGTGAGGAGACCCTTAGTGAGCTCTTCAGAGTTCACTTTCCGGTTTCTCATCCTGCTGTTCAGAATGACAGTGGTATTGCTTGCTCCACCTTGTCTGACGACAATAG